>OU383776.1:27068943-27111418 GCA_910950805.1 Acrocephalus scirpaceus scirpaceus | reverse complement strand
GAGAGCTGAGACTAATGTTTTATTCCACTGCTATAGATAGCAGTGATTCAGGTGTTGGAAAAAAGAAGATATGGGAATTATTTTCAAGACACTTGTTGCAAATAGCTTTGCCATAGTAAAGCATGATTCTTTAGAACTGAGGCAGTTAATAATTAAGGAACAAAATTTTCAAGCTATAACCATTTCACGTGGGGATTTATAACTTCAACTTCTCTGTCAGAAAATAAAATTTCATGTTTAATATCTCCAATTCTGTATTAAAGCCATACAAACCTATGGGTCAATGGACTCAGGGTAATCAAATTATTATTTTTATATATTATAAGATGGCCAGGCTCATGGGAGTAATACAGCCGGAGGGAAATTTATGTAGGTGTTATACTTTTAAGGACAAAAAAAGGAGAAAAGGAAAAGGAAAAGGAAAAGGAAAAAGAAAAGGAAAAGGGAAAATAAAGAAAAAGAAGGAAAGAAAATTAGGAGAAAAAGGAAAGAAAAAAAGAAAAGAAAAGAAAAGAAAAAAAGGAGAAAACCTGGGGAAAAGAACATACTTCTACAACTTGAAGAAAAAATTTACCAAATTTCATCTCTGTGTGAACTGAAAAATAATCATATCTTCATTATAAAATGTAATGATTTTCTAAACAAAAAAAGCCCAGTAAAGAATTTATCCAGGGAAAAGATTTCCCTGGAACTTGACAAGAGCTACGTTTAGAAGCACCCCTTGTAGACAAGATCAGACTCTAAAGGAGCATTCAACAGTCTGTTTGCAGGATCCTTGTGTTTCTTTTCTTAATAAGGTACATTATATTCTAAAAGCTGTACTTTCTTATCTGCTTGAAAACTGACATAGGTTTATTCAGTCTGTAGCAGCTGTGTGACAGCCTTCAAAGTTGTTAATTTTAAATCAAGAATAGATTTCTTTCCAAAAGGTTTACACTTTATTATAGACCTAAACAATTCATAACTGGTCACAAGTTTATAACAGAAAGTCATTATAAAAATTCTCTGAGTAGAAACTATTTTGCAATTTCTGTTCTCATTAGAAACCATTTTGGAATGACCAAAATGATGCTTATGTACCAGTGTTCCTGGAGTTACACTTTTGTTAGCCTGATCAAAATAACAATGAATATTTAAATGTAATTGTCACAAGTAGCTTCAAAAGTAAATTGTTTGGGTTGTCATAAATGATTACTGTTGAAAATAAAGGTGTTTTAGCCATTTAATTATCTGGCATTCTCTACCAATGATATTACCAGAAAATTATTTCTCCTGCTCTCAAACCATCCCACTCCCCTGTCCCCAGCCTCTGTGCTAGGACACACTATTGCAAAGTGAATTTTTACACCATGCAACAGGTCATCTGATATTAAGGGTTTTAGGCAATTTTACTGTGGACTGGATCTAAACTGGTGGACCATTGCAAAAATATTCCTGTTTCTCAAAGATTTACCAACATAAACTCAGTAAGAATTCCTTCTCAACTTTCCTGATATTGCAGCAAGCTGCTGTCAGCAATGTGTAAATCTTTAGGATCCTTGAAATGCTTGATCACAATTCAGTAGTACAGTAGAAACTCCTTTAGGAAAACATGATTGCAAAAAATCGAAATGAAAATAAGACCATGAGATTAAGTAGCCTTCGCAACTCAGCAGGCCACGAAAGTGAAAGAAAGTAAATTATTTCCATTTTTTTCACATCTTAGATCTTTACACCTTTCACATCATACAATAATCAGATGCAGGACATCTTTTTGCTTGCATTAATAATTTTTTCTTTTATTACTTCTCCACTTAACTAAAACACCACACAATGTTTTCCGTACCAAAGTGACTTCAAAGTGAAATAATATTGAAATAACATAGATCTTTATTTTAGTTATATTTTTTAATTTACTTTGATGAACAATGAGACAAAGATGTCTCACAGTGGCTGCTCTTTAGCTGTCTTTACACAGTGAAAAACTACGGTCAAGAACTCAATAAACTGAAACAAAATAATTTCTATGAGTTTCAGTTACAGAAATCAGCCATGGAATTTGACTTCACAAAATCCTAGATAGAAAAATGTTCAGTATAAAATTTCAATCTGCCTTTTGGATGACCTCTTCAAAAATAAGGAAAGAGAGAGAGCTTGGTAGGGAATAAACAAAATCGTTGTGTGTTTTCAACTCCTTGAATGTGTGTGATCTCCACCTATGTTTGATTTTGAAGTTGCAGATTTCATTTGAATAGCTTGACAGAAAATCTAATTCTAAATTGTTTTATCATAAGAATTACTAGGGAAGATGGTAAGTATGTAGTATGGCAAAGTAAGAGCAAGATTTTAGTCCTTGATAATAAAAGTGGAAGCTGTACTGGGAAAGATGTAAAAAAGAAATTATTATCCTCTTGATTTCTCAGCCAAACCACTTACTTAAAGAAGAGATGTGTTTGGAAAAGTGGAAACTAATTCTGTGCTAGCAGGTAATTGTTCTTCCTTGCTAACACATCTATTTCTGGATGATTTTATCTAAGGGTAAAATTAGCTTCCCTTATGTTAAAATAAGAATCCTTGTCACTGATTTCCTATTCAATGGGCTGTTACTCTCTAAAGAGTCAGTATTTGCAATGATTTGGTACAAGACAAAAATTAAATAAGAAGACACAGTCTGTGTCCATTGCATGCATTTTTACTTCTCAACTTTATGGGGATTTCTTCTGGAAATGAAAAAAAAATGGAATAACTTGAAGGTGTGTTAGCCCCAGCTAAAAACTGTAAGATGCAGCTGCTTGTTCAGTCCCCCCACACCCCTCTGCAGTGGGATAAGAAGAATCAGAAGAATGTAAAAAAATTGTAGGTCGAGATAAGAACAGTTAAATAATTGAAGTAAAGTAAAATTATACAATAATAGCTATTACTTATTACTATTTTTATTATTGTTGTTGTAATGAAAAAGAGAGAGAGGGAGAAGGAGAGGAACAAACCACAAGATAAGCAAATGATGCATGATACAATCACTCATGAACCATGACTCCCCAGCCTGTCCTCAAGCAGTGATCGGTGGCTAAGACAAGTCCCCCCAATTTATCTACTGAGCATGACATTCTACTATCTGGAATACTTCTTTGGCCACTTCAGGTTACTTGTTCTGGCTGTGCTCCCTCCTGGCTTCTTTTGCATCTCCTTGGTGACAGAGCATGAGAAAATGAAAAGCTTTGATTTAGACTGAGCACTATTTAGACTGAGCAGCCCCTAAAAAATCAGAGTATTGTCAACATTATTTTCATATTTAATCCAAAATGCAGCACTGTGCCAACGACTAAAAAAAAAATTATCTCTATTCTAGCTGAAACCAGGACACATGGGCTTGGGTGCAAAGGACCCTTGGTCTGGAGAATAAAATAAAGAAACTAAAAGTGTATCTTAGAATCACAGAATCATCAAACTTGAAAAAGTCCTTTAAGTTCATTGAGTCCAACTGCTACTGTACCAGAAATGTGGATTCACATTTACTCTGTAACTAATCTCTAGGTATAGCTCTATGAATTTCATTAGCTCTCTGGTGTCTGCATGTTTACAGAATGCAATGTAGAGTTGTTGATAAATTTTACTGCCATGTAGAAGAGAAATAGTAACTAGAAAAAATGTTTCACTTCTATTGTTTCTATGCCAGCAGGAGACAGAATTGGTGCGATCACATAAAGTGCCTAGAGACCACTTTCTTTTTGCCTTGGGAGTCATTGCACTACTGTCAGTGTATACCCTCTTGACAGTGATTCCCTTACATACTGCGCTAAGATTATGGAGGCCACTGGAATTTCTCCTCTAATAATTAAAATATAAATAGGGTAAAGGCAAAAGCGCTGGCTTGTTCTGTTGGAATTAAGTATGTCTGTGTGTCTCGCTCAAGATATAACTGGAGGGATAAAGGAAGAAAATTTTCCTTCTTCTTTTCAGATCTATGGTAATTTTACTGTGGACTCTGAAGAGGAAATGAAGAAAAGTATAAAGATTGGCTTCGTCATTTAGGTGCAAATGTGACTTAAGGGCATGAAGCTGCAAATGCCATCCATGTCGGTAGCTGAAAGAGAAGTACAAAACACTGACACCACAAAATCCCAAAGGGAGAAAATTTTAGGCCCTTGATGCCAAAAAGATTTTGTCTGCCTTAGCTTTTATTTTACTACAGACCTAGTCAATTTATACATTTGAAAGACATTACTTTGTGTGTTCCTTTCTTTGTTGTGTCCCATTTGTAAAAAAAGATGCCACCCCAGAGTAATTTTAATTTCTTTCCACATTTTCTCCTTCAATGGTCACAATTCATTTTATTACTGTTAAAATTCCAGCTCACAGTATGTCAGACTGGATATTTTTCAAAACATTGCCTTCCTTAGAGAAAGGAGGAGGGATTGGGGGGAAAAAAAAAAAAAAAAAAAAAAAAAAAAAAAAAAAAAAAAAAAAAAGGGAGGAGGGAGAAAAAGAGAAAACAATCTAGATGCAACTATGAGTGACCTTGCAATACTGAACAGGCATACTCTACAGGATCAATAGCCAGACAAGTTTCTGTGACAGATCCAATAAAAGGAAAAAGCAAAGGTGTGGGGGAGGAAGCCAAGTAGATTAAAAAAAGAGATAATGCTACTACTACTATGAAGGTGCCAATGTTCTGATACAAGTTTTGAGGCAGAAATTTGATTCACATGAAAAGTGACAGATGTTGTGGCTTTGGCCAATTAAATGATGAAAAACAAAATAATTTTATGCTCTGTCTGGTATATGACAAGGTACTTGAACACCAGGCAGCTAGGTGAAAACAATGAAGTACATAATTTGTTACTGCAGAACCAGAATTTTCCTCTTCTTCTTCTTCTTTTCTCTCTCTCTCATTTCTTTCATTCCTTCCTCCTTTCTTTCTTTTTCCTTTTCTTTTTTTTTCTATCTGTATTGCTTTTAATTATTTTTCCTTTCTCTTCTTAAGGCAAATAATTTGGTATAGAACATTGTGACAGATAACTGTAGGTGTTAAAATTAAAAGAGAAGCTTCAAAACTTTAAACACTGAGGCCCCGTTTGGATTTTTATTAATTTGTTGATAATCACATTTAATAAAAGTTTTGTGTCTCTGTACACAGACATCCATAAGAAAGATTTCTGAGTTCAGAGGATTTTTTTTTTCTCTTCTGGGTAAACAAAAGCAGATGAATTTGGAAGTTTATTCCCTCCCACTATATTTTCTTCAAAAAAGAAAGGAACAAGCTATCAAATTTTACGCCCCTTTTTCACCTAAATATGTTCTTAATTTCTGAAATTTCCTTTTAAGTAAGGAACATAAGATAACAATGTACAGAACATATATAACTGTTATTTATCAAGCCTGGGCTTCTTGTGTTTCAAATTTTTCTTGTTGATCTCTCTATTGTCTCTGATCCCAACTTTCAGCCTCAGTTTTTACTAAGCAGAAGGTGCAACCAGGGATGCATTCCCGTCGAGGGCTACATTTGTGAATACCGAATGTGCCTGGATACTGACTCTGTGAAAAATTGTGATGAAGAGCAGCCACACTAAGAACACTATCCTTCTTATTCAAAATATTTTATACAATATATTTATTTCATAAATAACTTTTCAGATATGTCATGCTATATTCACCTGTGGTTGTCGAGACAGACATCGCACTTGAGGTGCTTCAGTTAAAAACATCAGAAGACTTCAAGCATCAGCTCCTTGTTATCTAAAAGTCCCTTGTACCTTTTCTCTTTAGCAATCTCATGGGGCAGGTCCACAGTCCTGGCTCTTTCTCCACAGTCTTCTCTCTTCCTTCTGCTGTTCCAGCTCACTCCTTTCTGTCCCTATCATGGCCACCTAACCCTTTTGTCTTACATACAGCATCTTACCCTTTCTGTACTTTGCACAACCTCCTGTCCCTTCCTCCTCACAGTACAGCCAGCAGACTCCAACTGAACTCCCTCCAGCTAACTCATTCCTTTTCACACCCATAGCTGGGAGGCCAAGGCTGGTCCCACTCTTGGATAATTAACACAGCTGCAATATATCAAGGGTAAGATTGCCTTTAGTACTATCTCTCTTTGTCTCCCCACAATTCCCCTTTTCTTTTTTAATTATAAAATCGAACATTTCTAGAAAAACATGTTTAAATAAATTGACATTATAACATATAAATACTGTCTCCAGTGTCTTCTGTATGTGGATGCATTAGGCACAGAACAGAGGGTTCTTCTAGATCATTAAAGTACTTCAATATCAACCCACTTCCTCTGCAGTCTGAATCACAGCCCACTCCTAATGCTATTTCAGGGCGACATAAGGCTTAAGGCTTCTGGGCTAACAGTGCCCAGGGGGAGCATCTCCAAAGTCTTTTAGTGTTGCTTTACTCTTTTACTCCTGATGGCTGTTGAAAGACGCTGGTTGCATTTACTTGAGGAAGTCAGGTCCTGCTCCATCAATCAAAACTAGTCAGCAGCTGAACAATTCTGGCAACAAACCCCCTGATTCCTCACAGATCAGATAAGTCACACATCCTGTACCCAAACAGAGAAATGGTAAAGTGCTGAATAGGTTTACAGTTGTAGGAGCACAAGACTCCTGAGAGTTTCAAGTCTCTCTATGTTTCTGCTTCTATGCTTCCAGTTCCAACAGCAGTTTGCAAAGGGAATCTGACTTCTAACAACCTCAAAGTCAAGGAACTCAAAAACACAAACACAAGAGAAGACAGCTCTTCCCACTGTGGGCCAAGACTCCACTTGATTCCTCAGGTGCAAACATACAAACCAGCAGTTTTATAACACACAGCTAAAGAGAAGCAGATTTCTCAGCACTCCAGGTGACTCAAACATGGGCATTGGTGTTTTAGATAGGAGTTTTCTTCTCCTGATACTTGAGTCCCCATTATTATGTTCCCAGCAGCTTACCTGTATTCCACAGGTGTCAAAATTCAATCAGGTCCAGACCAGGCAGCTTTACCCTGCTGCTCTCTGCTTCGCTGGGCTCCATCTCTGGCTGTACCTCGCCCTACAGCCCAATTGCCCATCACATTGGTCATCACATTATGTGGTTGTCGAGATGGACACTGCACTCAAAGTGCTTCAGTTAAAAACATCAGAAGGCTTCAAGTATCAGCTCCTTGTTATCTAAAAGTCTCTCTTTAGTAATCTCATGGGCCAGCTCCACATAATCCTGACACTTTCTCCACAGTCTTCTCTCTTCCTTCTGCTGCTCCAGCTCACTCCTTTCTGTCCCTATAATGGCTGCCTAACCCTGTTTGTCTTATGTACAGCATTCACCCTTTCTTCCCCAAGCATATTAGCAGTGGAACTGACTGTTTAACTCATCAAAAGGAAATACCTCTCTTTGGCACTCTTTGCTCAGTTTGGTGCAATGTGCACACAAAAATAATCCTTCTTAAGAACATATCTATACAGTGACATTTAGCTGCTTGCTAATGTGAAGGAATAATGTTTTCTTTGTTTTATACATTTTCTTGTTTTATATGTTTGGCAGTGGAATAATAATTGTCCTACTGTCCATTTTCCAAGTCTTGCCAAGATTTTTGTCTCTGATATTCCCTAGAAATAACTGAAAGCTGGATTTGAGCCTTAACACCTATTAAAGTATCTCTTGTGCCCTCTCCCCTGCCAGAAAGACCCCAAAACAACAAAACAAAGAGCATCAAAACCAACCAACCAATAACCACAGCCAAAACTGAAAAAACCCAAACCACAAAGTAGCAACCAGAAAAAAACTGTATTTGAGTCATGTTCAAAACCATGAGAAGGGTTACACCAAGAAGATTTTAGAAAGGTAAAGAACCATTCCTTAAAAGAAACAAGCAGCAGTGCAAAGGTACTAATTTTTGCATTCTTTAATGAATGAGTATTTTGCAGTCTTTAACGAAAGCAATGCACAAAGAAGTGGATACTTATAAAATATCTTATATTTCTCTAAAGATTCTGTGGTATGTTGTACTATACAGCATAATGTTGAAGCTGGTATAAAAATGCTAACATCTTGGAAATTTGGGACACTTGTGCAAACAGTCAGGAATGGTAATGAAATTGTGTCTGTTTTTCCAAAAATAGCTTTCTCACTTCTTGGAAAATATTAATTTTAAATGGAAAGGTTTTGGAACTGCTGTAGTTGCTGTTGTGTTATTCTTGGGTTTAAATTGCTTTCTGTTTTCTTTTGTTCTATAAAACCAGTGTCTTAGCATTTCCCCTTCCCTTGGCAGCTTTTTTTCAGAGCTTACAGAATTAAGATTTCACACTGAAGAGACTTTGTGAGAGTATTTGCCTCATGCACATGAGGCAGTGTTGTCTAACTGAAGTATAACCATCTCTGTTTCAGACTTTGGCAATCCTACAGGTCTATGAAAGGATAGATGTGTCATACTCCAAGGATTTAAACATCTATTTCATGGTTCTGTTTTCTTGTTCTGTGTTTTCAAGCACCATTACAGAGAGACAAATGTATCTGAGAGATTGAGGTGACTATACTAACTATTGAGTCCCACCTGACAGGAAAAGCAAGTTCCATGCAGAAGTAATTTCCAGCAAGAGATTAAGTCAGAAATTGGCTGGAGAAACAGAAACAGACTGAGCCTTGCTTTCTTGTACACCATAACGATGTCAATAAAGTGGCTGGGCAATAGGAGGTCATTATTTTCTGTTCATTTTTTACAGCAGATCTTTTCCAAAATGAAGTATTTTTGTTTATTCTGTGCATAAAGATAACACTTGGGGTGCAGGATTTTTCTCTGAATACACATTAATACAAAATGAAAGCTACATCTCAATTTGGAACATGATTTAAAATGTATTTATGGTAATAGGTAATAGGTAATAGGAGGGAATAGGTAGCTGGTACCTGGTATCTAGGTTCACTGCTACATCTATATTGCTTTCTTCAAAGTGTTTGGACCAAAGGCTGAGGTTAGTACTGAACAAGATGTGACTGTAAAATCCATATGTCAGAGTGGCCTTCTTGGGGTTTCATGAAACTATTTATTAGAATTGCTCCAGTGAATTGAATAGGGCTCAGGAGAATTGCTGCAACCCTGTGCAGTTCAACCTCTTGCTGGTAACACCTTAATTATCCCAGCCAGACATGATTTGTCTCTGAGGAACAAAAATATAATACTTTAAAAAAATTTTATGCTTCTCCCATTTTCTTAAATTGCAGCAAGCTGCATCAACTCTCAGATTCTTTGCAGTTCATCCTTCCTAACTCTTTTCTTTCCGAACTGTTGAGTGCTGCCTAAAACAATTGGTTTATTCTAGTAAAAAGTAGAACAAAACAAAAACAAAATAGAAGGAGTTTATATATCACAATCTTAGAAATTTAATTTTTTGTCTTTCAAATGATGTCTCTGCCTTCTTTGGTTAGGAAATACCATATTTGTTTAGGTATGCAAAAAATTGTAGATTTTTCACTCCAGCTGTCTACAAGAATCTGCTCCTTGGCCTTTGAAATTTATCATAGACATTGCCTGATATTGGAAAGAGAAGCATCTGTGATTGTTTCTCTTCTCTTCTGGTAGTTCATCCACATGGATGAAGAAAACAGGAACTTCTATTAACATAACACCCTAAAGTCAAATTCTGTTTGCTGTTGGAGCAGCATGAAATGACAGGTTCCTTTCCAAAAGGAAGAAATAGTCATAAATAGTCAGAAAACAATGTTGATACAGAATAAACTCTTGGCTTGTAATGTTCTCCTTTAATACATTCTACATATTGAATTTTGTACACAGTTTAAAAATGACTAACTTTTTCTCTTTTGACAGAAATAAAGAGAAGGTATATGACATAACTTCTGCATAATTCTTCATGTATGGACTTTGTGGTATTTATTGTGTATCTGCATCTCAGTGATTATCTGTTACAAACACATCTCTATTCTCTTCAGATGATGTGTCCGTGAAGAGCTGCCAGTATGAGTCTTTCATACTTGAGAAATTGAATGAGACACCTCAGCTATGTTAAGAAAAGAAATGAGAGAAGTGGAGTATTACAAAAGTGTTTGCATTTTCCCTGTTTTAATGACTGCAGTTCCTTCCCTTCCTCTCTACAAAATTTGCAAAGTACATATGCCCTATTGAATGTGTATTATATATCAGATCTATAATTTTGAGTATCAACATTTGGCATTGCTAAATTAGTTATTGTGCTCAAATTATAGGGGTAAAAAGATTAAAATATCTCCCTATAACTGAAAATTCTATGGAAGAATTTTCTTTAAGAGTATTTTAATATCTAATTGGTAATGAGGTAAGAGCAAAATGTGAGTACTAGATGATACCTTTCAGATTCCCTTTTTTCCTTTTCCACTTTTCTCTGCCTACTATAAATGAAGAGAATTGAAAACCAACCAACTAACCAACCAAAAACCGAAACAGACAAACCAAACAAAAAAACCCCCAAAACAGCACAACAACAAACAAAAACAAAACTATAACCCAACAACAGACTGGTATGTGGAAGCAAATGATTTTGACATAAATCTCTTCTGAAATTTCACCTACTGAAAATCACCTCAACAATATATATCCAAAACCAGTGTAATTAGACATCAAAAATTAGAAACATCCATTCAGATTAATATATTAAACTTTCAGATAACAATATCATTCCTGAGTATGAATATGTATTTGAGAATAACTTTTGTCTGATTAAAGTGAGGAATACATTTTGTGTGTAGAAAGAATATTTTCCCAGTTCATGGAGAAAATAGTTCTGTGATTTCAGATGTTTTCATATATACAGATATTTCCCAAAAATGCTGAGGTTAAGAAATGAAACAGAAAAAAAAATATATATATAGCAAGAAAAATTATAAATCCTGTAAGGATCTTGAGGTACAGAAAAAAAGGAGGCACCATAAGATGCAAGTACATATGGAGATTTCACGTGAAAAAATATAAGTCCATCTGTATATTAAACTTTGTTCTTCATTTTCAGAACTAATGAGAATCAGACAAGTATAACAGAAATACAGCAATTTAGACAAAACTGCAGAATAATGAGAGATGACTTACAGGGGATTGTTACTGCATTTTTGTAACACAGAACAGAATCACTGGCTATTAAGTTGTCCTGCCATCCCTTGCAACAGTGATTTAAAATAATTATAGAAAGCATGTTGCAATCAAACACCATGAGGGGGACAGTAGAGTAGTGGTTTTTATCTTTGTAAAAGAATTTCCTTACTTATTATTTCAACTTAAATATTTTATCAAAAATACAAGAGCAGTATTGAGGAATATCTCAGATGTAAACTTTGCAAAAATTGTGTGCATTCATATGTCCCAAAGCAGGATCAACTATACTTATGAAGATAATTGTTATATTAACTGCTCTTAAAGTCACAACTGAAATTCCCTTAACCCCTGTAAGAAATGTTTTGAGTTATCTTGACCCCTAGAAGCTTTTCTTCATGTTTTTGCCTTTCTCTTGGTGTTGTGGTGCTGTTTCCTTTTACAGCACAAAAAATGGATACAAAAAATACATTTTCCCCAGTGCAGCAACATTCTTCACTTCTAAATATTTACCAGAAGATCTGTCCTCAACTTTCTTTTTTTTTTTTCCTAACAGAGATGGAAGGGAAAATCCAACAAAGAAGAGAAAAATAATCAGAATATCCATCTAAAAAGAATTCCACTACTGGACTCAGTGTCTCAGCTTATGGACAAGAGTGTTTAATTTTGCATGTCTTCTAGTAATTTTAGATTGTTAATTCATTATGAGGTTTGTCCTGCTTCAACAGACCTTACTGAATTCACATTCCTGTTTTTCCAAACTACAAATCTGAAAAAATATAGCTGGATCCAACTGACTTTAAATTTAGACACCACATTTATTTTTGTAAATGTTGAATGTTTATTGATTATATTTCCAGTATAACTTCCACTTCCCTTCCTTGTCTTCCCTTTCCCTTACCCTTTCCCTTTCCCTTACCCTTTCCTTTTCCCCTTTCCCTTTCCCTTCCCCTTCCCCTTCCCCTTCCCCTTTCCCTCCAATAAAATTTTAATTGTTTTTCAATTTTTTTTACAAATTTTCTGAAGTTCAGGTAAATGTGGAAAGCATATCTTCATTTAACTCTCTATGTCACCACATAGTTACAGGTTTGGCTAAGTTCCTGCAAAGTCTTATAGAATGCATCCAATTATTCTAAAGTGGAACTGTGTCTTACTAATATATACACTTTTGCTACTCTTTCTTGTTTACAGAAAAGATGTACTTGTGTTCTCCTGGCTTTCTTAAGGTTCTGTATATGGGTACTCTCCCTTTCCTATGTGACTTTTGGAAAGTGAGACAAGAGAACAGGAATAAGGAGAGGCCTTGGTATTTCATTAACTCAGGAATCTTCCATTCTAGTGACCATATCTTTCAATCCAATATGAATCCTCCTCACTACCAGTTTTCAGCAGAGACAACACTCACAGCTGGCTTTTGTTTAAGCTGAGAAGCTATGTGTATGTATTGCTGCTATTTCTCTCTACACAGATCAGATTAAGATGTATGAGGAGACTTATCTTTTCTTCTGTCTTCTGTTTCAAAGGGGAATAAGATGGGAATTTAATGCTAACTGTAGTGACAAAACTAGTACTTTCAAGACACTACATAGGGCAGATTTACAATAGGTCACTGCCATCAATAAAAACACTGCTTTTCATGACCTAATGATTTTATACCTTGTGGGAATCAGGATGTTATTTCTCTATTTCCAGTGCCTTGATAAGTGACAAAATAAAAGGGATGTTTGCTTCGTTTTGGGTTGTGGGTGTGAGGTAATATCTGGGGAGGAATTATTTTTTTTTTCTCCATTATTTTTTACATCTAGTGATCTCTGAAAAACTGTGTGAAAAAAAATACTCCAGTCAATCATTCGAAAAAAACTGCCCATTTTTATGAAGGTATTGGTATATTTATGCTCAGAAATCTTACTTGAAATAGTCATTCTAAACTGATTTTTTTTGTATGACAACACTGTTCAAATATACTACTTTAATTTCTATTTGTCACCTAAAAACAATTTTAGAAGTAACGTGTGTGTAAATATATTTTACCAATATATTAGTAGGTATTTAGGTTGACTAATCTATTTCATACATTTTATATATTAAAAATATCCTTTCTTTAATCTCTATCTATCTATCTATCTATCTATCTATCTATCTATCTATCTATCTATCTATCTATCATACTACTTATCTACTTACCACTATGTCTGCTTATCTATGTATCTATATACCTGTATACTTATCAGTATTTTTATAATGCAGATATGCCTTCTGGGATCAAGAGAAAAAAGCTAAGTTTATTCCTTTTGAGAACTGAAGAATATGAGAGGAAGAGATAAGGCAGACAAAGGGAATTGTTTTAACATGTAGCGTATTTACTTTCTGCAATTAACTTAAAAATTCTTAGATGTTAGTTCTGATTTTTATTATTACATATTCAGTTTTCACCTACCCTCAAAGGAAAAAGGAAAAAAAAAAACCCACACCTTAATTATCTAGTGTATTTTGATTTCAAATAAATATTATTTATACTATGAAAAATTATAAACTCTGCAGTGAGCTCCCAAAGAAATGATGATTGCAGAGGCTAAACACCCATGCATCATATTTGAGAAGTTATGGCATTGTGGTGAAGGTCCTACTGACCGGGTAAAGGATAACTACAACTCTTTCAAAAAGAGAAAAAAGAAAGACCCAGGATATTACAGGTCAGGTCAGGCAGTCTCATCTCTGTACCCATTAAGATCATGGGACAGATCTTCCTGCAAACTATGCTAAGACATAGAAAATAAGAAGATGATTAGTGACAGTCAAGATAGCTTCACTAAGGGCAAATTGTATCAGAAAAATATAGTGGTCTGTTGCAATGGAGATATACTGCTGGTGAATAGGGACAAGCAACTGATCCATCTATTTGGACTGATGCAAAGCATTTAACACTGTCCCACAAGACATACTTGTCTTTAAATTTGAGAGACAGGGATTTGAAATATGGTTCAATTGTGGGACCACAAGGAAGAGTTGCAGTCAGCAGCTTGATGTTCAAGTGGAGACAAGAGACAAATGGCATTCCTCAGGAGCTGGTATTGGAAGTGCTTTGGTTTGACATCTTTGTTGGTGACATGGACAGTGAGATTGAGTGCATCCTCAGCAAGTTTGTCAGTGACATCAAGATGTGTGGTGTCATTGATATGCAGGCATGCCATCCAGAGGGACCTTAACAGGCTTGAGAGGTACGCCCATGAGAATATCATAAAGTTCAACAAGACCAAGTGCAAGGACATCCACAGAAATCATCACAGGGCTGAAGTCCCTGTTCTGTGATTATATGGTTATATAACAAATTGCTGTAATGGTTTTAAGGAAATTAAGGGTAAAAAAATGATACTGTGGTAACAATTACCAGGACATTAGGAAGTTAATTCATTCATAGTGAGTAAATACTGGCCTTCATCTCTTCCAAAAAAGAGAACTTTATAACACAAACTGAAGTTAGGAATAGAGTGATCTGGCCTTGGTGTTTGAAGTAATACGGCTGAGCTCTCTTTCAGAGGTTGGGACAAGGATCTACATTCACAATTTATTATGCAGTTTGAGAACAGGGAATATAGCCCTCACATCCTTTCCAGATGGCACTGAAGGTTACAGCCTTTAATCAAAGCAGTACATGGAGACTGAATAGTGAATTTTGATGTTGTCAAGTTGTGTTCTCTTGATCCATGTAATGACTAGCAATGTAATCTTTGTGCCAATAACAAATTCCAGCCAGCACAGAGAGTAGAAAGAGGACAACATTCTTTCTAACAATTCAGTGAATTGCTGAAAGAAAATATGCTGTAAAACTGGTTTTTGTTCTCTGTTTCAGAAAAGTTTATGTGTATTTCTAATGCTGCTAATAACATAGAGTCCCTATCCGAGACTAAGCTCTTAAATATTTTCTTGCTCAGCATTTAGTGTCTTTGCAACTGTAGTAGCACTATTAAGCTTGATGCAATAGTTGAAGTTTCTCTGTAATTGTAGTCTTAGAAACAAAGGAAAACATTTTAAGAGCTGTCTAGTATAATATTTTAATCTCAAATTCCTATCAGACAGATAAATGTAAAATGAATGGAAGACTGTTCTGCAATCTCCAACAGTGATGTCTAGATTCATCTGTTATTAAGGGATACCTAAAGCCTTTGCCTTCAAATCTAGAGAAACAGTTAAGCCCTTTCAGATTCATAAATCTTGATAATTTATCCTGAAAGCATTACCCAAATCTTAATTATTTGAGAGGAACAGAGTTATCCATGGGAAAAGATCCAGAGAATGTGCATTTCACATTAGGTGTTTCAAAAGACACCAGGAATAGACAGAAAATTTCTAGGAACAGTTTCCATGAATGCAAAGTATCTCTTCACAACAGCAGTTCATAATATTAAAGTATGAGCTTAATTGTAAGCTCATGGTCCATCCTGAAAAGCCTTGAACTTCAACCATTGAATTCCTGACATAGGATAGTGAAAAGTAATAAAAAGGTGGTATTAATCTCATATAAAATTACAATTGAAAACCTATTTAAATTCAACAAACAGCTAAAAAACAAGGTTTGATGGTATTTCATACTTCTATCCTGAACAGGAAAATGTGAATTTAATAATAATGCTTAGTTATTATAATAATAGTGTAGACATATTTTTCAAAATATATAAGCTCCTTAGATGTGAAAAATTGGAAAGTTCTCAATGCTAATACAAGCGCTAATGTGAACAAAAGCATGATAGAAACGGGACTGACAGACTTTGCTTATCTTTCATTTATTTGACCAAAACACAGACTTGACATGTTATACTTGACAAAGATTTTACCAAATCTGCGTTCCTGTACTCCTGAAGCTATAAAGATTTCTTTTTCATCCAAAATTATAACATGACAAGCTGAAGTGTGCTTGCAGACATCAGTTATCCAGTGTCCTTGAGTAATTTTGAAAATTGCAGTCAAATATTATTATGCATAAATATGTGTTGCATGAAGAACCTCATTTGTAATTACTGTAGACCACAGCAAGCTCACTGAGAAATGCTGTAGTTTTGGTATTATATTTTGGTCAAATTCAAATCAAAATTATCAAGTTGTTCAATTTCTTAGAAAACTCTAAACCAACTGTATTTTAAAAATAAAATACAAACCTCAGATATTTAGAGGTTTTTTGTCAAATTTGTCTTTTTTTTTTTTTTCTTGTCTAATTCACTAGAGTTGTGCTTTCTTTCACTTCTGAATTAGTTATTTTCAGATTTTAGAAGTCTGGAAACACTTCTGCTTTACATAGTGATTAGAATATAGGAGACTATGCAATAAGTCAATAGTTTCTGTTTGGAGCTGTTCCATTTCCTTGAAATCTTACACACTGCAATAGAAATCCCACTGACTACCAAAATTAGCTCTGCAGTAAGACTATAACACAAATGAACCAGCTAAGTAAACTTTCTTGTTCCAGTGCAAGCAGAAAAACTTAATACAAACTGGAAAAATGAAAATATGCAGTTTGCTGACTGTGGTGTTCTCCAGAGTGACATGAAGCTACTGAATTTCAATTTCAGATGCTGAAAATGAATGACCTTCACCAGGAAATCTTTGGACAAAGAATTCCACTTGTTTTGCTCTTCCTGTAAATGGCCCAAATCAATTACTCCTATTATTTTTTTTCTCCCTACAAAACTATTTTTTTACAAAAAATTGCATTTCTCATTTACTTGAGTGCAACCAGAAATAATTATTAATGTAGTTCAGGTTAATTTGAATATAATTTTTATATTTTCCTCCTTAAGTGCTGAAGAGAACCCTGGTTCCTCATGTTGTCCTTTTAACAGATTAATCAATCATGGGATACCAAATGCACTTGGACCTCTGCTGTCTGAAATACAGACGACAAAATGTGTAGGGCTTGGTCTGAGATTTAGGACACTTCCACTAGATGCTTAGATATGTCACATGATTTGTAGCCTGCTCTATATATTTTGTAGTAACTTTTCTCTCTTATTTCACTTTCTTACATTTCCTTTGTGGTTTTGTCTTGTCTTTGTGTAGGGGGCATGTGGCTATGTGTGCATATTGTATGGGTTTTGGCTGCATGTTCTGTTTCTGGTTTTGCACCTTTGTGATATTTTGTGAAGAAGGGTTTTCATTCCAATTGATATCTCAGAAATCTTAGGCATAGCTATCACACTATATATAATGATGGCTAAATAACTGATAGTCCCTTTGCTACCATTTAAAGTTATTTCCATCAATCATATGTTTAGAATGGCTTTTTTATTTTGGTCAAGTGCATTTAAACTTGTATTATGGTACCTGTTTCTCAATGCTGATAAATACCCTTTTTCAGAACATGTGCTTGTTGACCTGACAGTACTTTGGAAACATGATGTCCCATACAGAACTCATGCAAAGATTGCAAAAATCACACAGAACACATCTTTCTACCACAAACAAACAAACAAACAAATCAAAACCAACCAACCAACCAAACAAAAAGCCACCACAAAAAACTATATATATATCTATATGTATATATATATTTATCTATCTCCTAATTAGGACCTGTTGAACATTTCAGTACTGGCTGCTTCCCTATTGTATGTCTGTTAAAAGGTATCCCTTATTTTTATTTAAATAAATGTACTTTCTGAATATGAATACCATTCAGGACATGGTTTTAAATGGAGTTCTAGTTCTTATCTAGTAGCTGGATCCAGCACCCCATACTTTATCAAGAATAAATTACCCTCCTGTTAAACTTAGTGCTAAACAAGGAGTTATAATCCTATTAAAATCCAATCAAATATGCATCCTATTTTGTTGACAGAATTTAAAAAGAACTGGAGGGGATAATTAGTTCAAAGCATGATAGCTATAAAAATGTCAGTGGAATGTGAGAGAAAAAATCAACATACAGTGTGTATAATATGTCTGTTTATGAAAAGACTTGCTGTTTGCCATCCTTTTAAGAAATTTGTATCACACTTTAGGCTGTTAATCAGAATTGAATAGAGGAAGACCTTATGGAAGAAATGTTAAGATACATGCAAGGGGACCTGTGGCAGTCCCTGGACTATCCACAGAGGATGATTCCCTCTCTTGGAGAATGTGCAGCCCCTAGGCTTCCTCAGTTAGCAGTGACTCCCCTTTGGGAAGTCACCTTGAGAGATTTCCTCAGGGTAAGCAAAAATGCTTCAACCCATGAGCCTTTGCAGTTCTATGTTAATATTTTGTACCGGATTGGTTATTTCCCTTGTTCCTGGTATTTACCCCTCCTGATTAGTTCATTTTTGGATCCTTTTCCTGATTGGTCCCTTTCCCAGTTCCTTTCCCCATTGGCCAAGTTATGAAACCCCGCCCCTGGCTACCCCATATAGTCCCTCTCCCCTTGGGCTGTCTGGCTCTTTCCCCTTCAGACTTTGTGGAATGAAGAAGCTCTCCTGGAGATTGGAAAGATCCCTTCTTGCTGCTTTTCCTCCTGCGTCACCTGGGGTGGCAAATGTGGCTCTGCTGCTCAGGCAGCCTCACAAAGAGCAAATCACTCTATGCCTAAGGGTGCCTGTGTCCCCATCAATCCCGGTGCCTTTTTAAAGATGCTTCTGACGACGAAGGTCACAGCACCTTCACCACCAGACCAGACCATGACAGGGACCTCGACTAGCTTGAGAAGTGGTTTCATTAGAGCTTTGTGAAGCTCGACAAGTCCAAGTGCAAGGTGCTGGCTCCAGGTTTGGACAATCCCGCTAACAAGTATAGCCTGGGAAAACACCTCATTGAGAGCAGCCTTGTGCAGAAGGACATGGGGGTTCTCAGGGATGAAATGCTGAAAATTAGCTGGCAATGTGCACTCGCAGCCTGAAAAGACAACCACATCCTGGGCTGCATCAAAAGATGTGTGGCCAGAAAGATGAGGAAGGGGATTCTCCCTCTCTGTCATTAAGTTCCCACCTGGAACTGCACATAGCTCTGGGGCTCCCAACATCAGCATGATGTGGATTTGTGGAGAGAGTCCAGATGATGCCATGAAGATGATCAGTGGGCTGAAACACTTTTCATATGGAAATAGGCTGAGAGAGCTGGAGTTGTTCAGCCTGTAGCAGATAAGACTTTGGGGATACCTTATTGCAGCTTTTAGTAATTAAAGGAAGCATTTAAAAAGGATGAAGAATATCTTTTTACATAGGCCCCTAGGTATAAGACAAGGAAGAATAGTTTCAAACTAGAAGTAGAGTGATTTATGTTGGATGTCAGGAAGAAATCTTTATTTGTAGGGCGGTGAGGTACAGGAGCATGTTGCCCAGAGATGTTATGGGTGCCCCATTCCTGTAAGTCTTCAAGGTAAGGTTGGATAGAGCACTGTGTAACTTGAACTAGTGAGTGACACCCCTGCCCTTAGTGAGAGAGCTGAAATGAAACAATTTTTAAGGTCTTTCCCACCTAAATCATTCCACAATTCTGTGGTTTTTTACTAAACATATTTACTGTCATAAACTTTTAGACTTTTGATCTAAGTTCATATTGAAAAGTAAATAAAAAAGTGGGGTTTTGTTATGGACACATTTTTCAAACATAGAAAAGAATTTGTTGAATTCATTTTTGCAGTGCATTGCTGATTAACAAAAAACAAAATCATGAGGCTCAAGAAAATTATTTCACAGGAAAGGATGTGAGATCTCATATGAAATGAGGACTTCTTCATTAATCCTTCTATGGTGTTCTTTGCCACTTCCTGATAGTTGAGTATTTTAAGAAAAGAGGGTTTTACTATACAATGGAACAAGCATACCCTTGAGAAACAATCATGCAGTGGTCCAGCCAAGCCAAAACCTGCCATTGCCTATGCTACATTTTCAAAAATTCATAAAATCATATTATCATTGAAGTTGGGAAAGACTTCTAAGAGCATAGAGTACACCAATTAACATACAACTACCAGGTTCCATTGACTACCTCCCTGAACATGACATCTACACTTCTTTTAAATACCTCCAGGGGTGGTGGCTTAACCATTTCTCTCGGCAGCTTGTTCCAATGCTTGACAACTGTTTCCACAAAGAAATTTTTCCTAATGTCAAAACAAAACCCTCAAAAAGATATGGTGAGAGAGAGAACAGAAGAAGATAGTATTAACATCTGTGAGAATGGATTTAACATGATTTGTCTTCAATAGTGTGTTTTTTGCCCCAGTCAGGATGAGTGACAATATTTCAAGCAGTTATCATAATGTCTTTGATGAGGCTGGGACAAGTCATGTGCTTTTACATAGCTATAAATCTAAATTAATCTTGTTCAAATCAGTGGAATCCATTAAATTAACAATTACTTAAATGTGAAAAATATCTGCCTTGCCTACACTGAAGTCATGGTAAATGAATAATAAACAATTAACAGAATTTCATCTTCCTATTTTGTTCCTTTCCCTGTTTTCAGCCAATCAAACTTCGCACAAAATACATTATCAGAAAAAAAGCAAATATTTGCTGATTTTCAGAAAAATTTTAGAATTTATTTTTTCCATTTCCATATTACAGAATCCCAAGTGAGTTCTTGTGACAGAATCTTTACACCATTTCATTAAAAGATGTAAACTATGTCCTTGAAAATAGAGTAGTTATAATTCTAATTATCATGAGCAACTTACACAAAGAAAATTATCTCTTACTGAAACACCAAAAATTTAAAAATGGAATTGAAGAGAACCAGAATCCCAAAATGTATTAAATTAATATAAAAGACAAATTTCTTTTTAAAAGTTAACCCCATTCAGTCTCTTCACACTTTTTTTCCCTTGGAAAAAAACCCGAAAAACTGAGTGACTCTAAATCTCTTTTAAATAATTATAACTGGTATCAGGACATGACCTAAAAAGATATAAAAGCATATATCTTTGCTTTAAGATAGTTAAAGGGTGTAGCATGAGTGACATAAAGTTGATGACTATTATTTTGACTCCTCAGTTTCTCTTTTTTTCATATGATGGGGCAAAACGAAAATTTCAGAGATGTTGGAAATTATTAGGTTTGTGAAACGCAAAAAAGTGAAGGACTTTTTATAATAACAATATTTTCATTATAAAATCTTGCCATTTTTTTTCTAGTATTGAATATGTGTCATTTAAAAGGATATATTCTGGAAGAATTCTTCATAAATGTTAGCAAGTCTTAAATGGAAATATTTCACATTTTGAATCTATTAGAATAGATTTCTATAAAGAAAATATACAATAAAGTAGAATTGAAATGAAAAGCCTGAGTGATACATTATTTTCTAACAGAGACATAACTTTCTTGCATGAAATGACACAAACTGGCAAAGTATGAAAATCTGAAAGGACTGTTCTCTCTCATATTACCTAATCTATATAACTTGCGGTCCAGAAATGTTGACAAAGCCTCCCAGTTTTTAAACTGTGTAAGTTTGGTGCCATCTACTACCCACTTCCTTTGGAGGGAAGTAAGGACATTGAGCTTCTTCCAAGAGATTCTTTTAAAATCTCTTTAAATTTAATCCATAAAATTTCATGGATGATAAATCAGAGGCAACTAGTAAAAATATATTGTAAAAATTAACATATTTAATACCATTAATTTAGAAGGAAGAAACCTACTACAATAATGTCAGTCCTGAATTCTTTGAGTATACATAATTACAAGAAACATAAATACTTCCATAAATGAAGTTATGGAAGTATTAAAATACTTATAATACTTAAAATACTCATATGCAAACAGGGTCCAGGCACAAAGCGACTGTGCTATGAGTGGCCTCATTTTTTTTTCCCCACGGTTTTGGTTAATTAGCTTTTAGGACTCCTGTTCTCCATTTATTTTAGTGTTATTCAGCTGCCTATAACAAGAGTAGTGTTTGTTGATATGGGTATAATTTACAGTATCATTAATATACTTTATACTACAATCCTCGAATATTTTATGATTAACCTGTCCTTTCTGATATAAGAAAAGTGAAAACATGAAAATGTCCAGAGTAAGTCTTTATGATAGTCTTTCTGACATGGTAGGTACCCAAATCTACCTTCATGGCAGGTACCAAACCCTATCTTCATTGAAACATTTGGGAGTCCTCCCATAATGCACAACATAAGGGCATTTATTTTGGAAAAAATAATTGAGTAAACAGTATGAATTTGCTTAGATAATCATATGTGTACAATTGGCAAAAATAGATCTTGTTAAACAACTTTGCATTTTTGCAAGGCGTTTGTATTCTAATATAAACACCAAGCAATATTGTTACTGCTTATTTATGAGCTATAGACTTGCTTCAGAGATGCAAATACACCATGCTTATACCTGATAGAAAACTCTTTCTGAATCAGGTCTACAAAGCAGAGATTAAGAAACATACAAGGGAATAACTATTATTTTAAAAAAAATTGCTGTGGCAGGAGCAAAATCAATTTTTTATTGTTATTTGTTATCAAATTCTCTCATGAACAACTGTCATTAGGTGCTTTTTGTATCTTTGTTGTGGTTTACAGATGGTGTTTCCCAGTTTAGTGTTCCCACTGAAACCCTCCAAACCACGTGCCGCTCCCCCACTACCCCTTCCCTCTAGCTCTTTCTTTCTGCAGCGGGCTTGAGAGGATAATGGAAGGCACAAAAAGATTGTGGGTCAAGATAAGAATATTTGACTGGGAACAGCAATGAAATAAAAATTAACTCTAATGAAATAATTAACTGTAACAGCGACAGTACTAATAACAAAGTGGACAAGAAAGAGGCAAATGTTTCCCACCTGATTGTCCTCCACGTGGAGCTCAATAATATCTGTACAGCCACCACATTTCTTGACCGGGAAGGGACCCCTTCCGTCACCTCTGAAAAATGACATGAGGTAGCATGGAATATCCTCTAGGTCCTAGCTATGTCCCCTTCTGCCTACTGCAAAAATTAACCTCGTCTTGGCCAGAACCAGGACAATTCTTCTATGTCTCTGAAAATCTAAACATACTTTTTCCTCCAAAAAGATGGTAATAGGATAAAACGCCTGTATCTGCCTTTTAGTGAAGCATGTAGGAATCCGACATTTTTTAAGTATTGAATCCCTTCATCACATATAACTGAAATTGAGCAACATATTAGAGGTGTCATAGGACGTGGGTAAGTAGACAGACAAATACTAGGAATACAACATACCTAATTTTCTAGGGAAATGAAACATTTTATGTAATACAACCTGTATATTTGAAAGTATTGGCTTAGTAAAGAGCTCTCTTATCATTTCATCTTTTTATACATTCTTATGGAAATACAATGGATGATGTTTTGGGAGTAAGGGCTTCAATCCAATCTGAAGAAACGACCTGATGAACTTGCATCATCATGAGTTTGGGTTTGAATACCTATTAGAAGGTCTCTTCTGCAGCTCTTGCACCATATAAAGAGGATACCAATATTTTAGTGGGAATGCAAAGAAGGAAAACTGATCTCTGTAGTTCAGAGAGAAAGGAGTTGGTTATCCCCCACTTAAAGATGATATAAAAAAGTTCCCCATAGCAGTTGTTTAAAGTTACAGTTATTCCTGACTGTGACTCATCCATTCACTCTTGCATCTGCTTATCTAATATATTTGTACCTTATGTCTGAACTCTAGCAGTGTCTAAAGGTTTTCCTTTACCCTGAGAACACTGATTTATTAATTTGCATATACAGAAACTAGTGTCTTTGCCTTCTTTTCAAATATTGTCTTAAAAGGACATCACATTACTAATGGTTTACAGAAAGAAAATTGTTTAAGCCTGCTCTTTCCCACTGGACTCTTTGGATTTACCTAAACTTTATACACTGGCTGCTGTGAAATCCATATAGATACAAAATTATTAATTAAAATGAACACTAGGTAAGCAACTATTAAATAAAAGTGATCACAAAAGAAAGATAAGAACCTCAGGTCCTATTTGAATTCTTATTTGTGTGGTTCATGCCATAAAATATATATTTGTGATTCCGGAAAGATTAACTTAGTGTTATAGTTGCAAATCCATTATAATACCATGGTGCACGACTAGATCAAATGCAGCATATTTAAAAAAATGTCACTGATTAAAAATGAAAACACTCTGGCCTCTAAGTTCCTTTCTAAATATTTTTGTATTAATAAGAATAAGACATGAAACAGATAGTTTCACAACAGATAAAGAGGTTAACTCTCAGGGTTCAACTCTATTGCATAACCTGGAAGCCCTTAAAGGAGAAAGGACAAATTACTAGCCAGGAGATTCAGACTTGGTGATTGATTACTGGCATCAGAGCAGGACCCCATTTTACCAGCAGTTTTGTTGCATGCCAAGAAGAACTCTACTCTCTGAGTTCGTAAAGGCTGAGGGGACTCAGTTATTGGCCAGTGAAACATGTTCTCTGCAGATGTTGAACTGTGGGCAGAATGTATCCATGTTTCTAACACAATTTACTTCACTAATGGGCTTTGTGGGGAAAAAGCAATTAATAAAAGGCAGGAATGAAAGTCAATGACTATATATCAGAAACAAAGACACAGTAAAGGAAGAAGTAAATTTGTCTTCAATTTTTGTAATGACAGCTGTAGGATGTTGACAAAAGCTGATAGCAACCCTCACCAACTCAAATTATTAGAAGAGAAATAACTAGTTAGGTGGTATGATTTATTGATATGGAATTCCCAGAAAAGTTAATAAGATTATGGCCTTATTGAATGATCTCACTCATTGTCTTTTCTTCTGGTTGACTGATATTATATCTCATTCATTTCTCACATAAAGAGAAATATATTACATTTCTTCAATACATGTAGTTGGAAATTTTTCCAAGAAGTACTAATTCATGAAGTACTCTATATGAAGAATGAACGGTGACCATTTAAACAGTGCAGAAAGAAATTTTGAAAAATCAAGGCACAAAATAACAATAACAACAAAATACAACACCTGAGAGTGCAGGAATAATTTATGTGAACAGATTGCAACTACTTCAATTGGGCTTTTCTCAAATCTAACCTTGGTTAATCTTCTGAGGAGTCCCAGTGTGGTTTTGATGATGACAAGTCATGAAGACCTCTGTTTGCTTAGCTTTTCAGAAGATCACTGGTATATTTTAAATTGTGTCTGTTAATGAATATTAGGCAGAAAGTGCACATTTTAATCCTCCACCAATCTACCATGCACCATGGCACCACTTGTTTCTTTGCTACATTTAACTATCTTAAAAAGCAAATTATAAATGTAATGCAATTTTTTACATATAGCATTTTAATGCATTTTTATATATAGTGAACTATAAATTTAATACCAATTTACCAATAACACCTCTAATTTCACTTAGAAAAATTTTATAGAATACATACAAATAAATATATACCTTACAGCAAACCCAAACAAACCATATTTTTCTTAATCTACAGTTTTCAAGGTGTTATACTTTCTTTTCTCTTTCTCTTATCAAAAGGAAAAAATAGAGATGGAATTTGGCCTACAAGGACTTTTTTCAAGAACTCCTTCTGACACAGAAGAAAGGAAGAATATATTTCATTTTAGTTTGGAAAAATTTCAGAAAATACATGTGCATGTGTGAAACAATATCGTTCTCTAGAGTTCTAAATTCTACTTCCCAGTTTCTACAAAGTTGCTTATTCTGGAAGCATAAAGCTAAGAATTATTTCAGTAGACGCTGCTGATCACTTTGCAATGCAGTTTATCTGATACATAAGTAAATTGACAGCAAATAATTCCAAGTGTGGTACCTTCAAAAGGTGTAAATTTAGCAAGCCTGAATATTTAACCTCAATCTCGTTTTCTGACAGAAGACAATATGAAATAACCACGCCTTAAATAACTCCAAAAATTCCAGGATTATAAAGCTAGATACAAATGATTGTAAAATGTGCAAATAAACTAGTGTTAGGTTGGTTGTGGGCCTCAGATGAAGCAGTGAAATCACATGAAATCATGAAATTAATGCGAAATTATGACATAAAACATAAACACAATTAATTAGACTGGACTGGAAAAAATCTCTAAGATCCTTGAGTCCAACTGTAAATCTAACGTTGCCAATGTCACCATTAAACCATACTCCTAAGTGCCATATCTATGCATCTTTTAAATACTTTCTGGGACAGTGATTCAACCACTTCCCTGACAGCCTGTTCCAGTGCTTGACAACCCTTTCAGTGAAGGAATTTTTTCCAATATCCTATCTAAACCTCCACCAGTACAACTTGAGACCATTTCCTCTTGTCCTGCTGCATGTTACTTGGGAGAAGGGATTGACTTCCACGTGGCTACAACCTCCTTTCAGGTAGTTTTAGAGAGTAAGGTCTCCCGAGCCTCCTTTCCTCCAGGCTAAATAAAGGTATCTCCCTCAGCTGCTTCACACAGGACTTGTGCTACAGACCATTCACCAGCTTTGTTGTCCTTCTCTGGGCACACTTCAGCACCTCAGTGTCTTCTCTTTTGTGAAGGGCCCAAAACTGAACACCCAATTCTAAGTGTAATCTCACTGGTGCCAAGGTAAGGGGAATGATTACAGCCCGGTCCTGCTGGCCACTATTGTTGATCCAGACCAGGATGCCATTGGCTTTCTTGCCCACATGGCTACATGCTGGCTCAACAAGCCCAGGTCCTTGTCCACTAGGCAACTTTCTAGACACTCTGCCCCAAGCCTGTAGTGCTGCATGGGGTTGTTGTGACCCAAGGGCAGGACCTGGCACTTCACCTTATTGAGTCTCACACCCTGGGGCTCAGCCTGTCAATTCAGACTGTCCACTGAATCCCACTGCAGGGCCTTCCTACCCACAAAAAGATCAACATTCTTGCCCAAGTTGTTGTTGTCAATGAGTCATCTGAGGATGCACTTGATCCCCTTGCCCAGGTTGTTGATTTAACAGAATTGGCCTCAGTACAGAGCCTGAGGAGGACCAGTGTCCTGCCACCAGCTGGATGTAACTCCATTCCCTGCCACGTTCTGGGCCCAACCATCTTGTCAGTTTTTTACCCAGTGTACCAGTCTAAGCTGTGAGCAGCCAGTTTCTCCAGGAGTCTACTGCTGAAAATGCTGTAAAAGGCTTTACTAGAATCCAGGTAGACAATATCTGGAGCCTTTCCCTCATATACTAAGTGGGTCACCTATTCATAGAAGAATATCATAAAATCATCGTATGACAGTTTGGATTGGCAAGAATCTTTAAAATCATCTAGTTCCTACCCATGTCTTAGAAGGAGACCAGGTTATTCATATAAAATTTATAGAAAAACGCAAAGTATTTGAAAGAAATTTATGGAGATCACAAAGACACCCTACATAGCTCCACAGGATTGTTTCAGAATAATCTTTAGAATTCAAATACACTCAGACTCAACAGTGGTGGGATTACATTCTGCAACTTTTGTAAACCTACAGATTCTATCTGTTCTGAAGACAGAAGTAGTTTATTTGGTCAAATGTAATACTTTTTCTATTTTTTTGTCTCTCTGATGTAATGGAAAGGTGGTTCTTTCACCTAAACTTTACAGCTATGATCTGATTTGGTAAACCATGTTTGATTAAATAGCTTTACAATACAGGTATTTGCTCACAGAATCACAGAATCATCTAGGTTGGAAAAGACATTTGAGATCATTGAATCCAACCTATGACCGAACATCACCTTGTCAATTATAGCATGGCACTAAATGCCACATCCAGTCTTTTCTAAAATATCTCCTGGAACTGTGACTCCACCACCTCCCTGGGCAGCCAGTTCCAATGCCCAATTGCTCTTTCTGTGAAAAACTTCTTCCTATGTCCAGCCTGACACGGTTTAAGACTGTGTCCTCTTGTCCTTGCCTGTGAGGAGAAACTAACCCCCACCTTGCCACAGCCTCCTTTCAGGAAGTTGTAGAGAGTGAAAAAGTCACCCCTGAGTCTCCTCCTCTACAGGCTAAACAACCTCAGCTCCCTCAGGTGCTCCTCACAGGACTTATGCTCCAGACCCTTCACCAGCCTTGTTGACCTTCTCTTTATACATTCCATTATCTCAACATCCATCCTCAGCTTGGGGGCCCAGCAGTGGACAGAGCACTCAAGGTGTGACCTAACCTGTGCCCAGTACAGGGGACAATCCCTGCCCTGCTCCTGCTGGCCCCACCATTGCTGGTACAGGCCAGGATGCCATTGGCTTTCTTGACCACCTGGGCACAACTGCCTCATGTTCAGCTGCTGTCTGTCACCACCTCCAGGGCCCTTTCTGCCTGGCCAATGTCCAGCCACTCTGTTCCCAACCTGTAGTGCTTGATGTATTATTCCCCACGGCCATGCCATCCATGACAGGTAGGATTAAAAGAGTGATTTGGAATATCTTCCCTAGTTATTTTCTAGATAATGTACATTTAAAAGCAGTTTAGTTGTAAGTAGTGTAAAAAAATAAGTCTGAAAACTTCAGTTAGAATTTACTAAGAAATTTTACACTTTGTTGTTGTCATCAAATTATGTGTTTTAAAAGGAGTGTTTGTTTAAACACTTTTAATACCAGTTTTAATACCAGGGAGAAAAAAAAAAGTTTTAGAAAACAAAATCCCGTAAAATCACCTGAGGTCTTTTAGTAAGAGAATGAAAATATGTTGATAGCCAAAGAACAAGGGTGAGTATTCTGCTTGCTTCACCAGTCTCCATGTGGTTTAGCAGCTTGGTTGGCACATTTGGTCACACACATTTCAACATATATGCTACTACTGCTGGTGCTATTAAGGAAATTGTGGCTATCATTGGTGTATCCAGGCTGGTGTTTCAAAGTGATAACAGTGGGTTTTTTAAAATTATTTCACTCTGTTTTGTTCTCCTCAAGAAAATGCTATTTCTAAGTCATAAAACATTAAATCCATTTTATGTCATTCACTGTGGATAAACTGTTTTGAAATACACTTCACGTCCACTTGCAGAAAAACTCTTTCAACTTTAAATCCACCTGAACAAAATTGTAATAAACTCACTCATATTGTTATATTATTGACTTAATTCTGGTAGGTATTATTTTGTTAGTTTGAGAAAAAGTATGTGTCTCATAGTTATGAATATTTATCTTTTAAAAATTCTTACACTCATCAGAAGATCACAAGTGCTTTATCAACTTCATAACACTGCATAAGGCAGGTAAGATTTCTACAGATGAGGGAACTGAGGTATATGAAATCCGTTTAATCTGGATGTTGTAGTCTATCTATAGGCAAGCTGTAAGTCAGTATTTTAGCATCAATATATACCTAAAAATTCTGTTCACAAATTTAGGGAATAAAGTGCACACAGACACACATATGTGCATGGTTACCTGTATACATTTGAAATCAATTTTTTATGTGTATATCTGAGTTTATTTCTAAATAAAGTTTGCATTTTAAACTGAAATTAAATTTAAAAACATATTTCTTTTAGTCAGATCTTAATATAATCTTTTGTGGTATTTATGTCAATGCAAATTCCTGCCTGCAGCTCTGCTTGATGAAATTTTGTGACTGACATAAATCTTTTTCAAGAGTTGTTGACATGCTACAGAATATATTTGCACAAATGAAGAGCATCTTTTGTAAGGTACTTTGTAATTAGATTTTGGAACTAACTGGAGAACATGTGGAATAAGCAAAAAAAAAAATTATTAAAACTTCTGATAAATTTTAAAAACAGGAGAATATGGGTTATAGGTACTCTAACTTAGATAATTTGCTCTTCATAAAACTGAAATTATTAACTGCAACACATATGCAAGTGTTTTTCCCTAAAGAAATAGTTCAATGTAGACTTTGAGAAATGGTCTAGTACAGACTATGTAGGAAGAGGTTTTAAAGGTTTGGGCTTTACTTTTATTAAGCTCTTCTTTCTTCCTTTTTGCTTCATATGCATCTTTATTTCATTTTATTTGTTGTAGTTCCCTGACACAGAGATCAACGAATCAATCTTTGTTTTCTTAGTATTTTGTTTGTTTTCCTCCAGTTGTTTACTGGTATGTGCATAACTAATACATTAAGGTTGAAAATACATGTATGTATTACCGAATTGCAATGTGAATATATCCTACGGCAATTGTAAATACATATAAAATCATGCATGTGCAACCATACCATATACATTTTGCAAGTATGCACAAACAAAACCTGCAACTTAAGGTACATGACATAATTAGTAAATATGCTAAATTAAATGCATGTAGTCTGATACTAATAACAACATATGAGAGAGTAGATGATTGCCCAAAGACTGGTATTTATATGGTAAAACTAATGTACTATTCCTAGCTTGTATTGCAAATAAATGCTCTTAAAACTCTTCATCAGCAATTGATGGAAACATGTCATGTTATCCAGAGCCATAACTTAATACTTTAACCAAAACTCACACATCCCTATCTTATTACAAGTTTATGCAAGGCTTATTACTATCAATATCAGGCAGCTGCATCTCATTTTCCAACAGTCAGCATGCTAACCCGTTCATGGATAACTAAGGAACTAATCAATATCTGACTGTGAGTCTGATTTTATACACTTTTCTCCTGTTGCTGCTATTGTCTGGTAAATGAATATAACAAGCAAGATTCAGAAAATGTCAGTAGTGAGACTATGAAAACATCAGGGAAATAAGAGCACATTCTCTATGTTCTCTAAAAAAAAAAAGAGCAGCATTGACATCTACATTTTCATACCTTGAAATCAATTCTATCTATGAGTGTTACTGTCAGTAATTAAATTGTATTTGAAATGAAGACAAACTGAGGATCAAGTGCATCAATAGATTTCCCTGACCTGCCACTGTGGAGTTCAAACATGTGAATGCTTTTCTAAGATGTTTGTTCAATCAGCATATTTAGTATTTTGATTTTTATTCATCTTCTGACTCAAACATCTTTACTGTTCCTCTACAGTAGTGATGTTTCATCTAGCAATGAAGTCACAAGATTGCTCCACCATAGGGTGCAGTTTTGTCATGTCTGTAAATTCTGTCATTTATTAAGATTTCTCCTAAGCTGTGAAGATTGACAACCCTCTTTCAGTGGTTAGGGTATGGATGTTCTGTAGATAACAACAGTTAATCTCTTGATTCCTGAACATAAGTATCAGACAGAAATAGAAAATATTCTGTATTATTACAACTGTCTCTAACAAGAGTATTATTCTCTTCATTTGATCTGTGCAATACAACTCTAGTCTTCCAGTCTTCTCCTTTGCAGTCCATGTATGAAGTGTGGCCAATGTCTAAAGAGCAATGCTCTGGAAAAGATCCAGGAGAAAGAGAAGGGTTGTAGAGATCATAGCCTGTTTGAACTCCTAATGTTTTGCATGAGTCTAGGAAAGAAGAGTAAAGCAGGTAAATTCTGGTCAGATTTACCAGTCTGAAAATCCCTTGTATGCCTAACTAACAATAATCTTTGTTGTATCCCTACATGTGGTCCCCTCTGCCTTGTAGCTGCAAAACTGCCAACAATCTGTCTGTGGATCATTGACTGCAAAACCTACATTTGTGAGCCTCCTGTGGTTCATGGGAGCATATGCAAATGCAAGCAGCTGGGCTGTCAGCAACAACAGCTGTGTTCTCAAATTCTTATCCAGAAGCCTCCTACCAAAATAGGTTTCTGGAAATCTGTCTCATGACACTTGGAAATGAATTACATCCATGGAAATTGTGGAGCCTGGACTCTTAGAAAAATGACATAGTACCTTATTGAGAATTTATTACACATGTATTTAATGCAAGTAGGCTGCCCATGAATTAAAGTTAATTTGGGGTTCAGAGCTGAGTGAGACCTCAAAATAAGGAAATATTTTATTCTTGGCTATGCCTTCAACTGTTATCTTCATATGAAAACATTTAGTTTCAAGCCACTCAGCATCTCAGGTTCTCATTTGATGTCACTGGACAAATGGGTAAGACTTCTGGTTCCCTCGCATTCTGGAGCTAACTTATTATTAAGAGTGCAATGCAGACATACATCTGTGTTCCTGTTGGCTACATTTGTCATCAGTGAGAACTAGCGCTTGCTTGGGACCTGAGTAAAATATTTGTCTTCCATTCTGCGAAGTCTTTGGAACTCATACTGCAATTTCAGGACTCCTTTCATGGCCTTCTTACTGTTGGCGAGAAATTTTGTGTGTTTGTATCATCTTCTGCCTATGGAAGCCTGGCTGAATCATATTTCAACCACTCCCTGACACTCATAATATGAAAACTGCTATAAAACTGCTACTTATATGTTTACATTTTGACAGTCAATATATTATTCTGCTGTTCTTGTCTTTTGATTTGGCAGAATTTCAAAATCTTTCAAACACAGGGAAACAAAATGCTAATTGTTAAGGAGAAATATCGAGGAAAAAAACCACATCTAAGTAGAAATTATTGTCATCTCTATCCTCTTTTTTCAGATTAAAAAGTGAGGTTTGTGGCTTAATTTTATTTGACTTTCAGTATTTAGTATGCTAGAGTTAATCTTAAGGATATAAAGAAACCTGTACTTATAAAAGGACAAATGTGCAAAATAAGTAAGTATTTAAAAATATTTGGATGCAGCTTTAAGTCTGTTTTGACATCTGTAACTTCCTTTTCTACAATTCATACTGCATATGAGCTATCTTTCAAAAACTCAAATTTACGTTTAAAGTGTATATAATTATCTAATTGATTATCTAATTAATTTATTTTTATATGTATATATGTGTATATGTATACATATATCACCCTTTGTCCCTCTCTTGCAGTGTCAGCAGTTTTCAGTGTCACCCTCTGTATCTACACATGCTCTTTCCTTTCAAGACAAACTCATAGTGGAAATGGGAACTTCCAAAGAGGAAAGTTGTTGAGGTCTCTCTCTGTGCCTCCAGAGCAAGTGGATTAGAAATAATGCAATATGCAAGGGAATAACAGCAGTTTTGAGATTCAGTTCTAGACATCCTTATGGGAATTCTTTTATCTTAGTGCAGAATCATCCAAGTTGCAAGGAAAATTTAATCCTGTTAAGCCCCATTTAGGACTTAGGATTCACATCTTCCTCAGAACAGCACTTCACCCACTCAACTTCCTTTAGATTTTTCCCAGGGTAATTTTAAAGACTGTGTGGGAAGGAGGATGGCAGAAAAGAGGAGGCTATAGACCATTTTAATCAATGAGCTGTGGCTCAGAGGTGACAAGGAAGAGCTTGTTAGATCCTGTTCCAGGGCTGCCTTCCTAGAAAGCAGAGTCAAGATGAAAAATTATTTAGCAGTAGAGAAATTGCTAAGAAACAGGCAGGGTTTTGAGGGCAGCTTGGACAGATGTTCTGTCTTACGCTTATGCTTCCGAATGTGTTTAAAACTGTTTAGAGCTGGCAGACAAAAATGACAGGCAACATCACTTTTTTCATCTGTATTCAGGCTGAGAGGTTCTGGTAAAAGCACCAGTTACATCCTTTATTGAATTATTTTCCTTTTTTTTTTTTTTTTTTACCTATTTCAATTATTTGGGTTTTCTTTCAAAAAACATTGTTCATAAAATTTCATGAAAACAATTCTGCTGTCACACTGTGTTCAAGATACTCCAGCTGTCTTCTAGGAAATTTCAGGGTTCTTAGGGCTCCACTGGTTTAAGAATGGCATTAAGCAAATTGTGTAAAGCCAGAGATCTCACCATCAGAAAGCTGAAGAGAAATGGTCTGTAATACTGCTAATTAGCACAAAGTTCATGAGGTCTGAGTCCTGCTACTTTACAATAGCTTTTGTTGGACTATACTCTCAAGGGAAGTTTTCCCTCCATCCATTTTGTGGCTGGCTCTACTAAGAGGGAGAAAGATGTGTAAATGTTATTTACCAGCAACCAGGATAGAGGTATATTTGGAGAACGAAAATAAAGGAATGTCTTTAGTAGTCACAGCAGTATTATATGACTTCTCAAGGGAAAGATTTCTGACTTGTTTGTTTTTTTTAAAGTCATGAGGCTGGTTTGCTGTAGAATTATGTTATAAAATATATGTTGTCCTCTCCTCCAAAACTCAAGTCTACCTTTAAATGAAAATTTATTTCTAATTACTCAGCAGTTTTTTTTTGAAGTGGAAGTTTTGATGATCCTTTTATCAGTAACCAGCTTTTCTAACCAGATAGGAAAACACAAAAGCATATATCATTGATGCCAGTTTCCAAAAAGTTGTTGAATAAGAAGTATTGGTATTATGGGAATGAGAAATATCTTATATTTTGTCTATATGCAAGCATTATTTGCATTGTGCAAGTATTATTAAATAATGTTATAAAGATATAATGCACAGTAAATTTCTACCATGCCATTAGCAACGGGAAGTAGAAAAGTTTATGACTGTATATGAATTAAACTTAACTGTGTTCTCAAGTTATTACTTTTTTTTATCTTTATGTTGGTTCTATTTATTTATTCTTGAATTATTTTTCTGTAAGCTTATTTGTTTTCTTCTTCTTTTTCATTTGTTTTTGTTAAGGTCTCTTGATTTGGTCTCCCTTGAAGGTTTCCTCTTCATGAACCTATCTTTCCTTGTCTTTTCACCTCTTCCCTACCTAACTTTTTCCTATGCCCTTTACTGAATATTAACAAAACTAATGATCATTCACTTTTTCTGACTTTGATTTATATTCTCTTATTACCTTAGATATTTTCTTGTAATGTTACTAAGAGTTGATGTGAAAGTATGGAGCACAATAGATCTTGCCTGTTCAGGAAAGTTAACAAACAAGCAAGCTTAACACCACCTGAAACACATTCTAGAATATTTTAAGAATAAACCTTTGTCTCCTGGTTTCAGTGTACTGCAATAAACAATTTTAAATTAAATTCTAGGAGGTGAAGGAATAGTGTCCTAGTATCTCACCCAGATACCCTGCACTTCTTCTGCCATGAAAAGATGAGGTATTATGTTGTAGTGGCTAGTGGAAGGTATCAAGAGTTGTCAGACTTCCATCCTGCTCATGAATTTGACCCATTTCCTTCTACAAATTTCAGTGAATTAGTCAGTCTCTGTTTGAGTGTGTCTGTTTTTACATGCTTCTTTCCTCTTTTTTTTTTTTTTCCTGCAAAGTCCTCTGCCTAGAATAAAATTGTTGTGAGTTACTCTATTATAAATGCAATAGCATAGAAACCCACAGCAGAGTCAATTTTCAGTGCAATTATAGTGAGCTAGTGGCATACTTTATATTATTTTGGGGGGCTGTGCATCACATGGATCACGAGTTGACCAATGTTGACAAAAATAATTGACAACAATTGAAAATCCATTATAATTTTTTAATAATTATTTTATTTACATAACAGTTAACCTAAGAACACTTTAGTATTTAAGGGAAAATTAACTGATAACTTTCTTTTTCTGTGCAAGAATGTTAACAGGAAGCTTTAATGTCTGCTACAAAGAGCTTGATCACACACACAGATTTGAAGATCTCTAGGACACAGTTTCTTGAAGGTATATATAAGTTGTATCTTGTAATTTTTAGTTTTAGAGAACCATCTTCTTATTTAGTAGTGCACATATCAAGTGCAAGGGTTACAAACAATAACACTTGACTCCATATTTTATGATAGTATATAAAAAACCTCAAAACCAAAAAATCCAAAACCCCATGCTCACAGAAAGATAGATTCCATAATATGCCTCTCATTTATGGGAGCTCATATTATTATTTAGATCAATGTTCTACTATTGGTTAGTATGAAATGTCTGTGGAACTCTTATTGCAAAAGTAGGAAGTACTGCATATAAAAGATGCATCAATGTGCTTTCTCAGAAACTGACTCTACTTCGTATTCTTTTTTGACAAATTTATTTCACCTACCTTTTATAATGGAATGTTTTCCTGACACTTCTTTTCCCTTTTCTTTTTCCCAGTATCATCACTAAAACAAAGGAAATACAGCTAAAATGGAGCAATGAAAACTTTTATAGTTTCTCAGGCACAAAAATGCTCATCTGAGTGTTGTGTAAGACTAAGGTTTTAAATTAAAAGTTTTTCTGTTAACTGTCTTTATTTGTATTTGCAAAAGCAGGATAGAGCTTCAGTAAAGACTTCCTCAGCATGTTGGTAAAATAAATTTTATATTTTGCTTTATTTTTGCTTATTTCAAAACTATTTTTAAATGTCTTCAGTTATTACAAGACTTTTTGTTTTCAAATTCTTTTTGTCAGGGTACTGCTGTGGGCTAGTCATTTATTTGGAAATTTTGATTTTAGCAACCAAATTATGTCCAATTATATATAAACATCAGTTTTACTTCTTTTTTGGCACAAGATACAACCACACCTCCCTTGATATAAAGGTGTTTGCCGGCAATAGGGAGACAATTATAGCTAAGTATTTACTTCAGCGTTAAATGTGTAAGGTCTGAGGGTGAAAATGAAAACCTGGAAACATATGTGTGTTTTTCATGCAAGAAATAAGGCATGCCCATTTAATAGAGTACTTTAACTAGTCTATTGAAGCAGCATCTGTCTCTGTAGCAAGCAGATCTCACATCCTGATGTGACTAATATCACATCTAGTTGCTTTTGACTTTCCAGATATTTCTGTGTGGATAAGCAACTTGCAGTAGGATTTCAGAACAGAGATGAAATTCTAAACCTAAGTGCTCCAGGTGCCCTAAGTACTTGTTAAAATCTGAAACTTCCCATCAGTATCTTGCCATCCTGTCTCCTTTGTTAAAGTTCATTATTAATAACATGCCATAAATCATGTCAGATTTCAGACAGCTGGGCTTTCATTTCATATGGACAATATTGTGCATAAATTATAGACACATATAACTGAAGCAACACCTTCCTTAGCCATTTTATGAGACAGTTTGCTAAAAATTGGTGGTTCTTGAGCAAAGTTCATTAACAGTAATGGGTTGTAATCCAAATATAGTTAATTGACATTTAGAGGAATTTTCCATAAAACATGAATAATTTTTCTTAATATGAATCTCTTACAACTGTTGTAAGAGATTAATATCAGAAAGAATGTTAGATGCTGATAAATATGAAGAAACAGAAATATTATGTTTATAATTAATCATATGAAAATATAAATACATGTCAAAACAATAAAATAACCTATAAACTGGAAAATTAATATACAGAACACTAGCAATTGGCTATATCAGAAGTTCTATTACTTGAATTATTTCTAGACTTTTTCCAGTAAAATCTAGATTTTCTGTCATTAATAAAATCTTAAGCTAACAGGTCTGTATGTCCTAGATGTCAAAATTGGCAAATTCCATTTCCAGCTTAAAAATGCTGTTTGAATTTTGGAGTTCAGTTGCTTTGCTTGTGCCAAATACATTTTGCTAAAGCTGGACAACCCAGTGCTTATTTCCTAGACAAACATCAACAAAGCTCTTAAACAGGGTATTTTTTTGACTAAGACAAATTTCACCCACCAGAAAAAAAAAAAAAAAAAAGTCCTTGGTTTAAATGTTTCCTACATTTTTTTAATGTGGGCTAATCATTGAACAAAAATGCTCGAAATGTTGAAATAAAAACTGAAAGAAAGATCCTTTTGAAAATCTAGGAGCTCTAGTTGATTTTATGGGTTTGTTTTTCCTTCTGTGAAACAGAATTGATCCATCTTTACCTCAAAATGTCATTAAAAATTTTGAATCAAAAATTTGAGAGAACAGATACCACAAAAAGACCAACAAGAAAAGTGGATAGACCACTATAATAATATAAATAATAAACAACTTTCATTTGGAAGATGACTTCTTTCTAGAGGGTTTTTATTAGTTTTAAACTTTATTTATCTCTAACCATTCTGGTTTTTTGTTTTATATAAACACAACCTCCCTTATTTTCTTCTGGGAACATAACCTAAGTAAATATGTTTTCTTGGAAAGTTGGGACTACTAATATATTGCAGATAATTTACAGTAATTGATTGACTGTAGGTGCTGAACAAAACATTTCATTTTAAATATGATGCTAAAAGATAGGCTTGTCAGATCAAGAATTCCCTTGGTGAGGTAATTATATTTCAGTGTTAATTGTCTTTAAATTTCTTATTCACCCAAGAAAAAGGTAAATTCCCAATATGAATATTTTTCCTCAATCACTTCAAAACATTAATGTTAAAAAGCTTTTAAAAAATACTGCATATTGCAGAGAAAATAAATATATTTTTATTGAGTGACAAAATATACTTTAAAATAAATAAATTACATTAATCATTGTATTTCATATTTAAAGGTATATGTGTACAGTATTTTAGTACAGAAACTAAGAACATACTTTCTACTACTTTGAAGGCAGTTAGAGGGAAAAACAATTTAGTGTGCTAAAACAAGTCTCCATCCTAAAGTAAGGAGTAACCCATTTTCATGTCAGTGAGTACATTTTGCGTTTGTATTGCCAACTGAATCAAAAAGTTTAATGTATGCAGCAGAGAATCAAGGAGAAAGAACAAGAAAATTCCAGGCTAATGGAGGTTTCAGCACCCCAGAGATATAATAGTTATGAAAGATAGTGCTGGAGGAATTGGTGTTACTCACATCAATGCAGTTCTTAGTATATTAAGGCTTAAGTGGTAGGAAATGTGAAGGCTGGGTTTTTTGATGAAAGTACAGAAATGGTCAACTTCTGATTCCCAGTGGAAACATGCAATAGATTTGAGATGTTGATATTCTGTAGAATCTGTTTGCTTGCTAATTATTTCCTGATGAGATTCCTTGCAAATTTTGTTTCTGCAGATGATACACTGGCAACCTATGGCAATTTAATTAATTGTTGTCCCTTTATACCCTCCAAATATGTAACAGAGGATCTCACTATGCTGCTGAAGTCAATGCTTGATGTACAATACTAACTTTGTGTAAATGTAGAACTGGGAAAACTTGCATCCTGACTCAGCTTATTTGTATAACTACATTTAAGGATAAGATATCAAAGATTTTTTTTTCATAAAACTATGCACCTTGAGAGCAGTGGAAAAAGTCTATGTATGTTCAAGCCTTTCACCAACTTCTCTTCAGTGCAGATCACTGAACCTGCAAAAAATAAATATATACTTGCAACAATACATATATTCATTTAGGTGTGTGTAAAAGAGCAGTTTCAAAGCAGAAGTAGAAACTGTGGAAATATATGATGCCATTTACTTGACATAATAATGAACAAAAAAAAAAAAAAGGAAAGGAAAAAAATAAGTGCTTTTAGTATAGTGAGAATAAAATATTTGCTGATGTTCAGAAAGCAAGGACTTAAACTGGACAAGAGAAAAAGAAATTACACTCATGAAATTGAAACAGACCAAACCACCTTTATTCTCTTTATGAAACTCTTTCTTCTATGGCTTACCTATATGATAAAACTTTCAATTCTACCATATCCCTTTAGCAGTGGAATATCATGTCTGTACTTTGGCTATAGTCAAACAAAGTTTAAAGACACTGTAGATAAAATGTTAAATATACACAAACAAGAAAGACTTTTTCAAGAGTATTAAATGCATTGTGTTAAAGAAACTACCTTTGAGCACAATGTGTACTTTCCAGTCTATGTTAGGGATGAACAGATGCTGCAGCCACAAATAACACCACAAATGACTTGCTCTTTTTTGATATTTTGCTTGTCTTGAATTTGGTTAAAGATACTCAAAGTAGACTTAAAATCTTGGAAAACAGAACAAATTTGGGAAGGATCTAAAAGATTATTTTTGCAAATAGATTCAAAAAGATATATTATGTACTACTTCAAAGAATCACAGAATACCAGAGTCAAAGAACCATTTAGGTTGGCTAAGACTTTTGAGGTCAAGAAGGCCAAATTTTGACTGATCACCACCTTGTCAACTACACCATAGCACATCCAGTCATTTAGTGAACACTTTCACACCTTGTCTTGAAAGAAAATAGAATTCCACAAAAGCATATTCTTATATGGGAAAAAAAAAGAAGAGAGAAAGAAGAAGGAAGAAGGAAGAAAGAAGAAGGAAGAAGGAAGAAAGAGGAAGGAAGAAGAAATGGCGAAAAAGAGAAGAGAAAAAAAAGAAAAAAGTGAAAAAGTGAAAAAAAAGAGAAAGGAGAACGAAAGAGAAAGAAAGAGAAAGAAAGAGAAAGAAAGAAAGAGAAAAAGAAAGAGAAAGAACAAGAAAGAGAAAAAAGAAAAAAGAAAAAAGAAACAAAAAGGAAATTTGTTCTAATCTGCAGATATAAGTATTCATATTTTTTGACATATAATATGTTCCTGAATGCTGATGGAACTGTTTAAGACATTACCATCAGTATTTTTGTTCTATAATCCTAATCATTATAAATTAAAACAAGTAGAATCTTCAAGTCTCATGTTATATAAGGAACTGGCTTAACTATTCAGAAACATGTAGGATAAATACATTTAAAGAACATTTCATAATAGCAACTGTTCTTATTTCTGTGGTTTGGACTTTGCTGGTGAAATGACAGCATTAGTCTGTTTATCCTATTCTCATTTTTCACAATGTTTTTATTGATATTATTACAAGGCCCTGGATAATTATGATAATATATTTGCATGATCACAATAATATTCTAAAGGAATTAAATAAAACTATGGAAAATATCTGTCTTTAAGATATTAAGTGAAGAAAAAGAGCAAAGGCAATGAGGATGACAATCTGTATTCACATTATCAAAGGCACTTACAATCTGTAAGAATAACTTGTTTTAAGTGGAACATTATGATTTTGAAATCATACTTGACCAAGTTGATTACCTTCTGTTGATGACACGGCTGTCAGGGTAGATGAGGAGAGGGCAGCAGATGCTGTTGACCTTGACTTGAGCAAGGCTTTTGATCCTGTCTCCTGTAACAAACCCACAGGTAAGCTCAGCAAGTGTGGGTTAGATGAATGGGCAGTGAGGCGGGTCTGGCTGAATGGCAGAGCTCAGAGGTTGGTTGTGGAGTCCAGTTGGAGGCCCATAGCAGTGTTCTCCAGGGATCAGCACTGGGTACAGTCTTGTTTAGCTCATTTATCAGTGACTGGGATGAAGGGACAGAGTTGCCCTCAGCAAGTTTGAAGATGACACAAAACTGGGAGAAGTAGCTAATACCCCAGAGAGCTGTGCTGCTGCATTCAGAGAGACCTGGACTGGATGGAGAGTTGGGCAGAGAGGAACCTAATGAATTTCGACAAAGGCAAGTGAAGGGTCCTGCACCTGGGGAAGAATAACCCCACACAACAGCACAGGGGCTGACTTGCCGGGTGGGAGCTCTTCAGAGAAGGACATGGGGGTGGTGGACAACAAGCTGTCAATGAGACAGCAGTGTGGCCCTGTGGCCAGGAGGGCCAGTGGTGTCCTGAGGTTCATTAGGAAGAGCATTGCCTGTGGGTTGAGGGAAGAGATCCTGCCCCTTTACTCTGCACTTCACACTTTACTCTGAGCCTGGAATACTCTGTCCAGTTCTGGGCTGTCCAGTTTAAGAAAGACAAAGAACTACTGGAGAGGGTTCAGTGAGAGCTACAAAGGTTATTGGGGGACTAGAGCATCATCTCTTGCAAGGAAAGACTGAGGGAGCTGGGTCAGTTAAGCATGGAGAAAAGATGACTAAACAGGGATCTTATCAATGTGTACAGTTATCTTAAGGGCAGGTGCCAAGACAATGGGACCAGACTGTCTCCAGTGGTTCCCAGTGACAGGACAAGGGATAAAGAGCATGAACTGAAATACAGGAAGATCCATCAATATATGAGGAAATCTTCTGGTTTTTTTGAAGGTGATCAAACACTTGAACAAGCTACCCATATATGTTGTGGAGTCACTTTGCCTGCCAGATATTCATAACCCACCTAGATGTGATCTTGTGCAATCTGTTCTAGGTGGGCCTGATTTAGCAGGGCACATTGGACTAGATGTTTCCAGAGGTCCTTTCCAACACCAAGTATTCTGTGATTTTTAATAGATAGTTTCAGAATACTCAAATTTTCAACTAATCAAAAATTTCTGACACATTCAGTGGAAGTTTATGAAATGTAAATCAGGTTCTGCACTTCACAGGAGGTTTATTGAAATAACAAGGTAGTTAGATTACTTGGTCTCACTGCTGTAATTCTCTCCATCCTGTAAGTTGACAATCCCAACATTAAGTACCCAATTAGAGTTCATAAATGTTAAGTGACATCATGTACTGATGAAGAAATATTTTGTCTATTATTGTCTGTTGCTGCTACAAAGTGCAGTGGAAAGAAGAAAATGTACCTTCAAGGAGAAGATTGGGTTGCAGGTTACTGCAGAAGATGATTAGCTCTTTACCAGTTATTGTTGGTATGAATATTATGTTGGTATGAATATCTGTGTAAAATTTAGCATTAATACTCAAACCAGATAATCCTAAAAGTTGAGGATATAAACAGGGTTTCTTCAATAGATCACAAGCTGTCCTAAGCTATTTTTTGTGTCTCACATGACCTATCAGGTATTTATGGAGTGATACTAATTCATTTCTGCTGTCCAAAACCTGGTTCTGTCAGCATAAT